>VDFB02145786.1:0-17497 GCA_007258455.2 Sequoia sempervirens | reverse complement strand
TTTTTCCATTTTTTTTGGCCTGTGTATGCTTTTCTACCTCTTTTAAACTTGTATTTGACATGGGTTTCTTGACCACCTGTCATTTACCTATGATTCTCAAGTGTTTTTGTAACAACTATTTTAGAGTGTCTCAAATGGCAGATCATGTAAAAGAAAATTATATGGAAGTTTAACATATGGAGAGTACAAGTTGCAGACCATATATATGGAGAGTTTCTTATACAAGTTTTATTTTGTGCAAAATGCATATAGTAGTAAGGATGAACACAGATAACAATGAACAATAGGCAGATGGCACAGAGCACACACAGACCCAAAAAGAAAGAAAATAGTCAAAAGGTAGAGGCCAATCGTTGAAGAATAGAACAAGTAAACTACAACAATAAAGAAGAGCTTCACGGTGTAGCTTCAAAGAGACTAGAGAAAGAGAATATCATGAAACGTGATAAATACAAAACTAGCAATCTATGTAGCAAATAAGCCATTTACCTATTGGCTACGGTTTGAAATTCCATAAGGGTTTCAATCAAAGTAGTTGTGGTTAGAATTTTTTGGCATATTTAAATTTTTTTTTGGTTAGCTAAAAAGGAAACTATATGAACATCAAAAAATGTAAGGTGCACAATAGACAATGTTTATTGTAGTCAAGTGTATGTAAGAATCCATGCATGAATGCATATATATAGCAAGAAATATATGGAGGCTATCTAATCAATGAGGAAGAAAAGAGTTGAATGTGTAGCTCAGGAAAATACAAATCTATAAAACAAACATTGTTTACGCTTATAGTTATGGTCATCTTTCATGTACCAAGTTTCTGAGACATGGGCTTCATATTTCATTCTCCATCTATGTCTACATTGAGGCCAATATGATATTGATGCAAAGAAATTTTTTGTTTGAACATATTAAAATATATGTTTCTATTTACATGCATAAAGAACAAAAAAGGGCATTGGAAAATGACTTACAACAACAATAAAAGCTAAAACACTGTAGCCTGGGGCTCGAAATGGCTAGGAAGCTCTCCAATCTGGTATCCAATGGAGGTGTATGGAAGCTTTGTTGAGTAGCCTAGTATGAAACGAACACCACAGTGCATCATTTCAGTATGCAAGGAAAACAATAGACATCCCTATATTAGAACAAATAATATTACATTTACTCCCTTGTGTTGCATCGAGCAATAATGCCAGGATGTTTCAACCCTAATACCTCCCAAAACTTTCCATTGTGATTCCGTTGAAAAAGGTGACTAGTTCCACAACCGAAAAACCACACGGCCAACAATCTCAAACATCATTCTAAGCAAGGTTGAGCAACCTATCACAAATAGGATGGAGTTTTATCATAATTGAGGAAAACAAAAAGCAATCTAGACAAGACTATATAAATTTTTGAATGCAATATATAGGAAGAGTGAAAGAGTGAAATGATGGAAAATGAGAATTTTGTACATAAACATTTGCAGCTAGTTGAATGAGATAAAGATAATAGAAAAGCTAGCAAGAAGAGATAAGAATCTATGGAAGCAAAGCATGAAGCACAAATGTCAAAAATCATGGTATATACGTAGATAAAATGGGAAAAAACATGTTTACAAAATTTTAAACTTATTAGTCAAATGGAACATAATTTATTTTGAGACTGTTTTTTAGAGTATGTGCATATATAGTTTAATATACTAAAATGTTCAAAACATGATATTGACTTATAAAAATTTTGGGCTTGACTTATTGCTGGTTGCAATCTCTATGCATCATTGACACTTGAAGTTGTTTTTATCTTCATATGTATCAATTTGTAATAGCTTTCGCAACTGCTGTTTAGAGTAATCGTGATATTAAAATCATTGAAAGAGAATTGTAGGTATGCTAATAAAGAATTGACATCATGCAATTTAGAAACATTTGAACAAACATGGATAGGTGGAATATACAAAAGAGTGTATTCTTCTGAATTCCATTTACAAAAGGTATGACACAACAAACTATTCAAACATGAAGTGAGAAGATTAATACTTATGGGTGCTTATTTGCATATTGAATTTCACAAAAACTATATTGTTGAAGGTAGAGAAGATAGTAAATAGGAGAAAAATTATCTTCAATGTGTAAATCTAAAGAGGATGCAAAGCATTGAATAAAGTCTCGTCCTTTGCTTATTCTTTACTACTATCTATGTGCATGTTTGGAATTATACCCATTTTACACAAATTATTACATGGTATGCTTTTGTTAAATTTAGCTTAAAAATTCTTGAAAAGAGGATGGTATACAATTTGGACCAAATGCAAGAGTAATTATTCCAAATACTTTTCTATAAGTTGGGGGGAAAAGCATTTGGCAGGGGTTAGAGTTGTTCCTATTGCACCTCTTCACTGTGACATCTAGTAGTGTATTTGTTGTTGCTAAGGTTGGAGTATCTTTCAAATGAGAATGTTGGATCAATATAGAGTCTTTCAATTGATTTAACACAAGAGATAGCTATAAAAGTCAACCCTTGCTTATGTTTTTCGCCTATGTTTATTGTTTCTCTCTCTAATTTTAAGCCTTGTGCTTTATGTATTGTGATTCCCCATTGCATGGTGAGTGGGATTTGTGTTCGACTACCCCGAGTTATAGCTAGAATGGGAATGTCTCTTGGGTTTTCTAGGTCCTATGGTGGGCCAATGTAATTTTTGAAGTGAACAACAACATAGTCAGGTGGACCTAGTAGTTTATAGTGTGCATTGTACACAATAGGTGTAACAAGACCAAGGGATCCATTGACTAGACAAACTTGAATCCATAAATTCATTGTTAGTATCACCTATTCACCAACACAAAGCAACAGTTCTAGGATAATTTGGTCATCATCTCGATGATCAGATGTCTATTGCTATGCTACTCAAGCAATACTAATGGCTATGGGCAAGTTTAGTTGTTTGATCTTTTTTTGTTGTAGAATATGACTAAGTCATTTGTGGCAAACAAATGTGTGGCAACATCAAATTTTTCTCTTTCTATGGCTAAGAGCATTTTATTTTTTTGTTTCATAAGATCTTCCCAATCATCATGGAGAGCCTTGCTATTTATTATATGGAGAAGAATAGCCTGAAACTTTTGTTGGGAAGGGCTATCTCCTTTTTGGTGAAAAATAGCGTCTAATGTGACTAAGACTATGAGAGTATGCTATAAGGCTACTACCAATAATCATGAAGTGTAAATAGGGGTGTCCATGACAGGTGGTAACTGGGAAATATCACCAAAAAGGATGATGGAAATACCACTGAATGGCTTCCTCTGCTTATCAGGGAATGCTTGGTGTAATCGACAATCTATTTTCAAAAAAATTGGGCCTAAAAAACTCATTTCATCTATTAAAATGTATTGAATATATCTAAATTGTTCTTGGAATATTGTCAATGCCTAACCTTGCAAAGGATTCATATCATGTATGGGGATCCAAAGTGCTGTATGGATTGTGGAGGTGCATGTGTTGTATGCAGCAACACCTACAAGGGCTAGTGTGTGCAACAAGCTATTGGACTTGTAGTAGATGTGTTTATTTTTTCTTTAATACAATTTATCAAAATCGATTTGCTAGTGCTAGTCGTCCCTTGAATGATCATGCTGAGAGGATGTTTGGGGAAATGTTGCATGCAATGCGACGGGATGATTTGAAGAGCCAATTGTTTTTTGGTGGAAGTTGATGGGATGATGTATTTATAGGAAAAAATTGTAGTGTATCCTACTCATGTTATGCCCTAGATGATGGGATGAACTACAAAGCAATATTATGAAGTTATTCAGGCACATGGTTTGCATTCCATGAATGGTTCATATCAAATTACTTGCTACCCAACCGCTGGAGTTGATTTATAATGAAGATAGTAGTTGCACCAAGCTAAGAGAAATCTTCCCATTCATATTCATCCATAGAACGTTCATGGGTCAAATCATTAGTATCATTGCCATGTTTTTCTTCAATCGTGGATGCAACTAGAATTCTATTAACATGCCAAGGATGATAACCAATTTTTTTTAAGAGTTTCCAATTTTGTATGATCTCTTGTTTGGAAAGACCTATATCTGTTTGTATGTTTTAGAAAGGTTTGTATAACATAAGATCAGTCCAACAAAATGTCTCAAATATTTATGTATCTTCCAAAGGAATGAATCATCTTGAACAATAGTACACAAGGACAATTGTAGGGTGGTGTCTCGGTTTCCATTTAACCTTTTTTCACTGCTCTGAATGTGTATATAACTGGACTGAGTCAATTAGGGATACACCAACAAGCTCTGGAGGCCTTTGCATATAACAATGATTATAATTTTTTGGCAGGTCTTCATCAGTATCATCTTTATTCATATAGAACCATGCTTTTTTACCAACATTAAAACAAACATATTCTTGACTTGAATTGAGAAGAGGCAATTTCTGCAACATATGGCATGTCTCCTAGGCAGAGATGTCATGCTGCACAAGAATATTCATCATGAATTTTTGATATACAAGCAGTGATCTATCCTCAACTGTATTTGTATTTGCAAGTCTTTTCAGCATATCAAGATAATTTTTGATTTCTTCTCAGATTTAGCTACATATTTAGAAATATAATTTAAAATGATTTTCCTCGAAACAACTAGCTGGCAATCAACATTGGCACACCAAATCACAAGCATGGGTGGGCTATGAATATTTAGGAAGTCATCATTTCTTGTTGGCTTGTAAGATTTGTAGAGACGGCTTGTAATATTTGTTAGTCTCAACATGAGATGTCAATGTAGAGGTGAGTTGTTGCTACCAAGGTGCTTTATACTGAAATTATAATTTCTCTCCTTTTTTCCTTAAACAAGTATATTTAAATTGTTTTGTGTGCCTTTGAACTGTATTTAGCAGCTCTTCATAATCTATGATTGGATCACTAGAAAGAATCTAACTTGTGGAAAGCAAGCACAAATTTTCTTCAGAATAATGATACATTATGAGCAATCTCTATGTAGGGAAACATGGATTCCAAGTTTAAACATATCTATAAAAAATTTCTTTCCATAGTAAATATCATCATGATTGGACCAATCAAGAGTTCTATGTTGGGGGCTTCGAAGCCATAAAAATCCATGCACATGTGCAGAGCTACGATGTTTCCATTCATATCTATACCAATAATCTTTTGCATGCAAAATTTTTTCAATCACCTCTTCACAAAAAAATGAGAATCTATGATGGAGATATAAAGATGTGATATGTATATTTTGAACAACACTATCTGTTAGTGTCTTTGTTGAGGGCTCCATCACCAATTAATCCACATAGGAGAAAAAATTATGCAGGTCAATCCATTTTGTGTCTACACAACTTAAAGTGAAAAAAGGGTAGGTATGCCCAGTTGTTCAATCATTGCAGAGAGTTGGGCCCAACAAGAGTTCCAAAAATAATGGGTCTCATGCAACTATGCACCAAAATGCATTAGCTACTCAATTATATAGCTATCAGAAGTAGCTTGAATACATTCATGCAATGCAAGCAACCTAGGATTTTTGTTTTCTAGGTCCGCTCTAACAAAGACAAAAATAGTTTTCTGATTGCGATGTCTCGTTATCAAATTGTACAGAGGAAATACCTAACCCTGACATGTTAGCCAGATCTGTGGTCAAATATCTCATTAAGTGGAGGGCATATTCATGCAAGTGAATTCGAACATTCCTTGGTTGGAGGGGAAGTGTTGTTCCAGTGGGAAACAATGTTGGAAAGGCCATTGTAAATAAACCTTCAGTGTTGTATTCATCAATATGAGAAGAGCTAATTTCAGGCCAACATAAAATATTCCAGTCTTTTTTATCAATTTGTAATACCTGTTTGATTTCTTGTAGCTCTCGTTTAGAATTTGGCAAGGAAGGGATGCATGATGAAAATTTTGAAGAGCCATTTTCACCTTGAGCAACATTTACTGAGCTAGTTGATGGTATTAGATCTTCATTGGAAACTTGCTCTATTGTATGCAATAAATTGGACACATAAACAACAACATTAGGTAACATATTAAGAGCATCAACATAAATCTCAACATCATTGTAGTATTTTTCATATTGAATTTTGTATTTCAATGCATCCATGACATGATGTTTATTAAGATAGCAATCATAATTACCACCTTCAATAGTGGCCTGACGTACAATGACAACCTCAAGGTCTTGCAAGTAGCACAGTAAAAAAATTTCTATGCTCGAGATATCTTGAGGAAATCTTATCGTGTGACCACTATATTTAAATTGACCTCCTCTAGCATGGGACACCTGCAAAACTGGAGCCACCCTAGCAATAAGCATTTCTTCAAACTGCATTAGATTTTTTAGCAATAATGGTTGTGGGCCTGGGTCCATGCCATTTGCATAGCTAAAGAGGTGGGTGCCTTTTTCAGAATAGAATCTTACACATGTTGTTGCTGACCCTGACATACAAATGTGCATCCCTATATAGCTTTCTCTACATATTTGACAAATAGAAAGGTTTTATAGTGCATCTATGCAGTGCTAAAATTGTTTTACCATAGAAAGGTAGCAATCATTGAATATTTATCCAAGCATTGTTGTTGTCTTGGTGTAGTAGAGGAAGATTGCTCCGAGATTGTTTATTATTTCTGAAAATAGTTATTTGTCTGAAAGTTGAAAGGGCATAGTTCAAATGATATACTTTATATTAACTGTTATATACAACATTGAAGCCTTTTCCCTAATTATTTATTTTCCTTTGTATTCTTGGTGTGTCTAGGGGAAAAAAGGAGGGATTTTAAAATTGAAACAGTAAACTTGGAATAACAAATTGTATGTCAAATATTATTTGAATCATTCAAGCCCTTATTTTTATTAATCATTTCCTGTCATATTCTTAATGCCTATGCAAAAAATTGAGTATCCATGTTGTGTTTTGAATTCATAGACCTTGTAGTCATTCATCGGCATTGCAGCTCTCAGCTTTCAAAAGAGCAGACCCAGCGATGTCGGTGGCCTCTAGCTCTATCGAGGCTGGCGAACAATCCTCAAGCACCAGTCCTGTAAGTCTGTTTCTTGTTTAGTTTTTTGCTGCTTCCAATGATATTGACACTTTCTCAAGTGCTCCAAACAAACCGAGTATATGCTTCAGTTGAATTATCAATTGCTATGATATATGTTCTAACTCATTTATAGCAAAACTCTTTGTCTTTACTTTCCCTTTCAATTTGTTGGCCATTGGGACTGACTTATGTGTTAGAGGTGGAAATGTCACAACTTTGAAATGTGTCAATATTGATGTTTTCTTTTAGAGTTGAGTCATAGTCATGAATATCTCATTGTTGCCACTATGCTGAGTTTAATTGCCTTGTAGGCTATAAATGTGAATCCAGTGTGAACAGCACATGCCATACAATCTATAGATGTTGGAGATGTTGTCCCATCTCGAGTCCTCTAGCTAATGTCTTTCCAAAAAATAGGAGGTGATCAAAGCCCGATTGCCCAGTACAAAGTTGTCCTCTCTAATGGAACCCACATGTAGATAAGAAATTTGCCTGCAAAATACAATGACCATTTGTTTACAGGGGCATTAAAAATAGGTTTGATTTTTGTGTTTGACAAACTATTTGTGTAGAAAGTTGTGGGAATCAAGGTTAGATATAGTTTTTCCTTACTTCTACTTGTAGTTTTTTGCTTCCTTATTTGTGGGGAGTTCATTTTAAAGTATTTAATGTTTGTTTCAAACTAGAGCAATTGTCATACTATCCCTAGATGTCAAAATGGCAGATTGTTAGCTAATTGGAAAACCTAAATATTTGTTTAGAGATCAAGAAGAACAAATAGTTGGTTGCAATTTTCCCTCTCCATCCAAATGAGCTTCAACATTTGGAATTAAGACATCCCCAAGGCAGTAAGATGCTCATGTGAATATCAACCCTGTTAAAGGGCTGAGTGTTTACCAAACCAAATGGATGATAAAAGGCCAAGTAACAATAAAGAGGGATATGCGCCTTTACAGCAAACAGGGGCGTGAGGGCCAAGTATTCAACTTTGATATTATTGATGATGAGGCAACAAAAATATGAATTACATGCTTCAATGACATAGCACAATTGCATTATGATAGGGTTGAGGTGGGTTGTACTTATTGTGTGTCAAGGGATCAATGAGACAATTAGACAAGAAATTTAATAAGTTAAATAGCCAGATGGAAATCATTTTGGATCAAAACTCAATGTTAAAATGTTGTGATGATGAGTCCTTTGTGCCAGAGAAAATATTTAAATTCATCCCAGTAAATGAAATTGCAAATTACACAGATAACACTTTGATTGATGTTATTGGCACTGTGGTGCATGTAGGAATGGTATCGACTATACAAAGAAAGGATCAGTCCCAAACAATTCGGAGGACTATTAAACTTAATGATTTGTCATCCTTTTCAATTGATCTGAATTTGTGGGGCTCAAATTGGGAAGCAAAGGGTGATGAGTTGGAGAGGTTGTACACCCCTAGTTTAGCTCTCATCCTTGCAGTTAAAAATGCATGTGTTGGGTACTTCAATGGAGCAATTCTAAACACAGCCACAAGGACTCTTCTATATATAAATCTTGGCATACCAGAAGCACGGCCCTTGATCCAACGAGGGCATGTTGGCCTGCCAACCATTGAGTCCCCCCGGAAAGTGCCCCGAAAGGTTGCTTTGGGAAATGGCAGAGTCACTATTGCATATATATTGGATCATTGCCTTGGCTTTCCAAAAAAATTGCAAGCTACTCTGAAGGCAACAATAAAATATATAAAAACTGATACATTATATTACGTTGTGTGTCTATTGCAGGTGAATGATAGGCAATGCAAGAAAAAGTGTGAAAAATCTAAGCAAAATAAATGGTTCTTCCCTAAATGCCAGTCAACAATAGCTAACTGTGACTTTCGTTATTTATTGTAGCAAAAGATGGAAGACCACACAGAGAAGCTTTGGGCAACTTCTTTTGACGAGGTTGCAACTAGCCTATTGCAAATGTCAGCAAAACAGCTTTACATGTTGCAATATGAGTCTACCACTGCAATGACTGTTGAGTCTGTTATCAATGTTGTCACCTACACCTCATTTTTTTTACTGTTCTAATTAAAACTCAGACTTTTAATTCAGAAACAAGACTCAAAATAACGATAGTGAAAGTTGCAAGGGTTAACTTCGAAGCTGAGTGCAAGCTGTTACTGTCACAATTGTCTATTATTTCCCCTACAGTGCAAGAGTCTCCATAGATAGTTGTTGTGCTACCTTGAACACCTAAACAACCATGCCTAATTGTGACTTTGCATATTTCTTATAGTTTATGTTAACTCAACATTTACTTCGTTTTCTTCCCTTGCACTACTTGTTACATCAAAAAGACATTTCCTCTTGACTACTATTTCTTTGCTATTGGTTTGACTGGTTATATATTAAGACAATGAAGTATAACATATAATATTTTAAGAAAAAAAAATACAATTGTTTTCTTTTATATTATTCATGTTGCTTATAATTTTGTTCCATTTTAAGTGTATACTTATGATTTAATTTAATGTTGTTTATTTATATAGAGTTTTTGTCCTTTTTAAGAGATGTATCAATATCTACAGTTGTTCATATATCTACTTGTGGACATGGTTGTATGCCTGTGTACATTTACATATGTATTTAGATAAATATGCATGCATGTAATTCAAATCTCCCAGTGCATACAACTTTCTGGTATAGATGTGCATAGATATATATGTGTAATAGATATCTATGCATATATACATGCACAATTCAAGATTTATAGGTGTCTGTGAGTTGTTTTAAAGAGAATATTGTTCTCATCTTGTTTTCAATGTTCTCAGTGGATAGAGTATCTTGACAGAGTTATGTGTAGATATTCTTGTCTATGTAAGTATCTATATCAGCTGTGGAATTTTTGTGATGGGGGTTGGAGGTTATTTTGTGTTTTTAGCATCAGGTGATGGGTGCAAAAGCATTATTTTGCAATGGGTGATGGTTGTTTTGTGTTTTCTTTGATCTTTATCTTTAAACTTCTACACGGAAATTTATTCATGCTTCCTATCATGTAGCCTTTTGTCTATTGATTGAGAGTTACCATCGCATGTAACAAAAGAATGGGTACCTATGTTTCAATTGATAGTTGCAATTTTGTTGTTGGCGATCCACATCGTGCATTTATTGAAATTGCTTTTCTCAACTGAAACATGGGGTAGCTATTCTTCTGTAAAGTAATTACTTGGAACCATGACAACTAAACGAAAGGCGTACACCAATTAATCCTAGGAAATTTGTGACTTGAACTAGGTTTTTGGTGATTACGTGTAGATCTGCATTTGTATTCTGCTAGATACTACAGGATACATACCAACAATTAGAGTGCATTGTACATCAAACAAGTTGCTCGTCTCCAACAATACTGTTCATTGGCATCATCATCAAAATTTTCTCTTCTTTATGGTAGGTAAATTGCTTCTCCTTTCCTCTTCATCTCTATGCATATAGAATCTGCACCATGTCTAAATTCATTTCCTCATGATTTTTTATATGTGATATGTAATTGCGCTATTACATATATTTCGCTTATAAATTATAGAGCTATTTAAATGTCATAATTTACATACTACTTTCCACGTCAATTTATTAAACATGTATAATGTTGATTTCCACTAAACAGATTGTTTCAAGTACCAAAGCATTGCCTTCACCATTCATCAAAGTGGTTGACTGTTAACTTTACTGATTGATGGTTTCCTGAGAGCCCATGACACTCCATGATTGAATATGGTGGGGTGGAGAGCAGGCCTCCTTTTCTGTGTCCAAACTCTAATCCATATGCGCACAAGGTATGCCTAGATTTTATATACTTAGTATGTCCTACTACAATTTATTGCACATTATTTGTAATCAATTGTATAAGTCTTTATATTTTCTGATTTATTTATTGTCTACCAATGGTACTTGCTTATTACACTATACTTCAGATATTCCTTTCATGCTTGCAACTAGACACAACCAAGACAATTGTCCTTCACGGGCCTTTTGATGCCATTAGATCTTGTCTGGAGTCAGTAGTGGCCAAAACATTGCTTTCACCATTAATCGTACAGTGGTGGACAATTTATTTTCTAGCTCGGGGGTTTGGTGAGAGTGCACGAAGCTCCATGAACCAATATGGTAGGGTGGAAATTTGGCCTTGTTTTGTTGTGTACATATTGTATTCTGCCACATGCACGAGGTATGGCTAAACTATAATTGCTTCATTTGTCCCAATACAAGTACAAAGCAAAGTATGTTTTATAACATACAGAAATTTGATATGTTGTGATTGCATTGCATCTTATTTGTAATTAATTGTATAACTCTTTATATTTTCTGATTTATTTATTGCCTACCAATGGTACGTGTTTATTACACTAAGCAAGTCAGATAATCTTTTCATGCTTGCAGCTAGACACAACCCAGACAATTGTGCTTCACAAGCCTTCTAATGCCATTAGATCTTGTATTAAGTTAGTATTTTCTTGCTCGGGGGTTTGGTGAGAGTGCACAACACTCCATGAGCCAATATGGTAGGGTGGAAATCGGGCCTTGTTTTCTTTTGTGCATACTATATTTTGCCACATGCACCAAGTATGGCTAAATTATAATTACTTCATGCATCCCATTGCAAGCAGAGAGAAAATTATGTATTACTAAATATAGAACTTTGATATCTTTTGATTTACATATTGTCTATGAATTAAGCATGATCACTGCACTAAAATTCACACTTTGTATACACATAGGTTGTATATGGTCTAGCCTTTGTAGTAAAAGTTTTGCATAGGATTATAGCTATGAGTTTTAGCTTTCTGTCGTGATGGTTGTAATGCAATAAAATAGTTAATGTTATGTAGTATATTCTATTTTTCCATAATCACCATACTAAAATTCTCACTCTTTTGTTATTGTTGTAGACCATACTCTAGCCATAATGCGATATTTGATGAACTAATGTGTTACAAAAAACCTTTCAGAATAATCATAGTGATTGAAAAATCAATAACAATGGTCAAGCAATATTCATTTCGCCACTGATCAGAGTGGTGGGCAATGTATATTCTTGCTCAGGAGTTTGGTGAGAGTTCATGAGGCTCCATGACCCAATATGGTAGGGTGGAGAGCGGGCCTTATTGTCTTGAGTTTTATTTTATATTTTTTATGTACAGATTGTTGTCTTTCTGACATAGGATTCATAAAAAATTCATATGTTTTAGGTTTTGGTTACAACGTAGTATTTAATAGTTGATCTTATACACTTTATGTTAGATTGCATTATTGATTATTTTTCTCTTGCTTAATCTATATTGTTGCACTTTTGAGAAGGTGTTGTTGAAAAGGCTATATTATTTCAATTTTTGATAAGGTTGTGTTCAGTTGTTGTCAATTCCCTCTAGCTCTCTCTTTATGCTTTGTGTTTTGTGGTTAATTTTTTTAATTCCCCCCCCCCATCACCTCGTTTCTCTTAGCAAGTTCTATAATCTCTTCATATTCATAGTTGCTCTAAAAAAGATGCTTCTCCCTTGGGATAGAGAGTTCAAGAAGTGGGGTGTTGATATTCCACTTTACATGCTAAACAAATGAACGAGCTTTGTGAATGAAGTTCAATCAACCATGAAGATGAAGTGATTATAAGACTGGCTAAGAAAATAGGAACATTGATTTCACCATTCATCAAAGTAGTGGCCACCCAATATTAGAGAGTAGGCCTCATTTTGTTCTCTTCCATTTTATATTTTCTATGTGTGCAACTGAATTGCTCACTTGAACTGTGTTTTTTTCATTATGTGTAGACCTGCATTTGTATTTTGCTAGATATTGTAGCTTACATACCAACAATTAGAGTGCACTATAAATTAAACAAGTTGATCATCTCCAACAATACTATTCCATTAGGTGTGATTGCCGAAGAGTTTTTCTACTTTTATGGTAAGTGAATTCATGGGTGTGGGTGATAGCCATGATGCTCCATGACCCAATATGGTAAGGTGGAGAGCAGACCTACTTTTGTATGTCCAGACTTCAATCCATTTTGTACAAAAGGTATGCCTAGATTTTATTTACTTACTGTGTTCTACTACAACTGCATTGCATCATGTTTGTAATTAATTTTATAAGTCTGAATATTTTCTAATTTATTTATTGTCTACCAATAGTGCATGTTTATTACACTAAACTTCAAATAATTCTTTCATGTTTGTAGCCAGCCAAGCCAAACAATCATGCTTTTATAGTTCTTTTGGTCCCATTGATCTTATTAAGTCATTGGCAGCTAAAACATTGCTTTCACCATGATCAAGCAAGCAGGGATAATTTATTATCTTGCTCAAGAGTTTGGTGAGCGACAATGCCCAAGGAGCCAATATGGTAGGGTGGAAATCGTGCCTTGTTTTGTTTTGTACATACTGCATTATGTCACATACAATAGGTATGGCTAAATTATAATTGGTTCATTCATCCTATAGCAAGTACATAACACTTTTTATGTATTATAAAATATAGAACTTTGATATCTCCTAATTTACATATTGTCTATGAATTAGACATGATCACTGAACTAAAATTCATACTTTGTATACACATAAACTATATATAGTCTGGTCTTTGCAGTGAAAGTTTTCCATAGGGCTATAGCTGTGAGTTTTAACTTTCTATTGCAATCGTTGTAATGGAGTAAAATAGTTAATGTTTTGTAGTTCATTATGTTTTTAAAAAATCACCACACTAAACTTCACACTTTTTTGTTATTGTTGTAGACCATACTCCAGCGATAATGTGGTATTTGATGAACTAATGTGTTACAAACAACCTTTTTGAATAATGATAGTGACTGTAAAATTAGTAACTGTGGTCAAATAAACAATTAGATCCTAATGTACTCTATATTGATTGTAATAAGCAATATTCATTTCACCAATAATTAGAGTGGTGGGTAATGTATATTCTTGCTCGGGGGTTTGGTGAGAGTCCCTGAGGCTCTATGACCCAATATGGTAGGGTGGAGAGTAGGCCTGATTGTGTTGAGTTTTATTTTATATTTTTAAAGTACAAAGTGCTATCTTTTTGTCGTAGGATTCAGAAAAAAATCATATGTTTTATGTTATGGTTACAAAAGAGTAAAATAGTCAATCTTATACACTTTATGTTAAATTACATTGGGCATTGTTGATTATTGTTCTCTTGCTTATACTCTACATCACATAAATAATTATATTTTTTCAACCATAATTCACCTAAGATACTTTGTTACAAGCTACAAAAAGATCCTTAGTTTGCATCATAAACAATTGATCCAATGGCTAAATTATGGGGTGGCCTTATATAATCATCAATTCAACTAATAGTATGTCAATATCATTATTACTCAACTAAATACACATTAGTAATTTTATCAATTATTTAGCCATTGAACCTTATCCATAATAATATTATATTTTAATTAAGTAATAAAACTTAATGATATTGGTATTATTAAATTAAATCTTTTTGAAATTAATAATAATATTACCGTTTAATTAACAACTTAACTAAATAATATTATTATTTACCCCACCAAAATACTTACCAAAAATAATGATATTATCACAAAATAATTAATTGAATGTTAATAGAATTCTTCTTTAGCCAACACAAGTATACCTCTATATGTGTATATATAAATTCAACAAAGTTACTTTTTCACCAACTATTACTTACACACTTTATCCTTTATATACATATGCTCCTTTTAACCCATTGGGGTTAACACCCTCCTTTGCTTCCCATTATAATTTCATTTGTATTCCACAATTTATATTTACATACATGTTCATTAAATAAAATAATGATGTTAGACTATAAGGTTAAAATGAGATACAATATTGTTACCACTCAATCACTTTAATTATTGCATGTAATATATCTAGCCATCTATTTAAGAAAATTATATAACAATCTAGGATTGTATTAATCACATGTGAGGTGGGGCCTTACAAACATGCATTGCATATTACTTTGTTATATAGGTGGAGTTATGACATCTAATCATAAAAATGATATTCATTTTCTCATGTGTACTATGCATGAAGCCCAATTTGATAAGATCGTTGATATTTCTCAACATTTATTGGTTATCTCTAGAAAAGTGAAGCTTATCTTATTGTGACCTCATTAACCCTAAGATTGTTATAGCTAATGTACTCTATTATTAAGAGCATGCTTTGATAATTCAAATTTATGGGTATACAAGCACCACTACACTTCCTTGAGAATTGCGCATGTTAGACTTCACAGATGGAAGCAGATATCGAGGTGATATTAATAGTCTACATTTTGCCATACTTTTGTTAATGTCGATCTTCCTCTTTTGTGAATCTTGTTACTAAAACATATATTTTTTGATTTATGGCTTCTTTTGTCTGGGTATCCCTGGAGTGCAATGAAATAGTTATTGTTATACACTTTATCTTCCTCCCTATAAGTCATTCCTCATTGTCGCTCTCTACGACATATACACTTTATGTTGTTCTTGAAAGTGCTCTATTCTTTCAATCTTCTATAAGGTGTATTGTTTGTTGCATTCCCTAATATGTAACTATGCTGTCTGCATCTACTACAACATATACCCAACGCTGCATATGCCTTTCATAGCTACTATGCCCACTCATGCCATTGACATTCTAATCTTCTTCCTCTCTCACTGTCTGCACATCGCTTACCTTTCATGTTCCTCTCCACCTATCGACTCATTGTTGCATGTTACTACACGGAACTGTTAGTTTAAGTGTTACTTTCTACAACTCTTAGAATAGATAAATTAATTTACTCCACCAAATCTGTCGGCACAGACCAACTCACCAAATGCCGACTTCTGCCACCCCATGCCATTCACACCATTCGCACAGCACTCTCATCTTTCTATTAATTTACTCCATCAAATCTGTCGACACAGACCAACCCACCAAATGCTGACTTCTGCCACTCCATGCCAATCACACCATTCGCACAGCACTCTTATCTGTCTATTAATTTACTCCACCAAATCTGTCGGCAAAGACCAACCTACCAAATGCCGATTTCTGCCACTCCATGCCAATCACACCATTCGCACAGCACTCTCATCTGTCTATTATAAGTGTCGTAACGAACTTCATGCTAAAATATCACTATAATATATTACATATTTATGTATAAATCAAATGCCTGAGCCCGTAATCTCAGTGCTCAAATTTACAGATTTCTCCTCTGTGTTATCTTTGTCTGTCTCTCCTTCCTCCATTCTCTGGGCATCCTAATGTTGTGATTATCAAAGGGGCTTATGATGATTCAGTACATGCTCCATCATGGAGCTATGTGCTGGAGATGAACATTTTATTACAGCACTGACATATTGTTTCTCACAATAAAGGTTCTGCAGTAACGACAAGTATAACCCTTGGAAAAGCATTATAATTATTGATTCATTGCAGCAGCTATCAAAATATACAAAGTATATATGCATGTCAATATCACTGTTCAAAGCATCGTGAAATTCAATCTTTCTAATTTATTGCTAAGAAATACAACATGCAATGAAAAGTAATCTAGTCAATAATTTATTACTCAAATTCATTCCCAAACGAAAATGTAGCCCGGTAAACCATTTCTACGATCTTTTTCAACTTAGAGTCTTCGTTAAAACCAGTGCCGCATCGCATCCATAGGCGGTGCAAAAACTCTACGCCCCACCACTTCTTTCCTCAGGGGTGACTGAAAAACAAAACAAAACAAAACCTCAAAAAAAATATAAACAATAGATTAAGTTGTCATAACACATTCTTGAAATTGCTATACAGAAAAGCTGAAGAAATCTTACGTGATGGAATGATGTAGTGATGAGACATCAGTCTTCTTAAAAAAGGAGCTGGAAGAAGACCAGGAGTTAAAGGGAAAGCTGGAGCTGCTGGCAAAGCTGGAGCGGGAAGAACACCAGGAGTTAAAGGGAAAGCTGGAGCTGCTGGCGAAGCTGCAACGGGAAGAAGACCAGGAGTTAAAGGGAAAGCTGGAGCTGCTGGCGAAGCTTCGACGGGAAGAAGACCAGGAGTTAAAGGGAAAGCTGGAGCTGCTGGCGAAGCTGGAGCTGCTGGCAAAGCTGGAGCTTCATCTAGTAAAAGTAACAAAGGAACATAAAAATTTAGAACTAAATAGCTTTTTGACAAAATCTGTTCTTCTTAGTTGTTTTTCTCCGTGGCATCAGTTTTTCGTATCTCTTCTTAACTATCAATTCAATAGAACAAATCTGCTGCTGTTAAAGAATGTCGACTTGATGGTGAACAGACTGGGAAATAACCATAGCTGAATCCTATTTTAACTAATATCTGCTTGGTTAAGACTGTTATCTTTGCCCTCTACAACAAAATACAAACTATGCTATTCTCTATCTTTCTTGATACATAAATTATTTTCATGTTTAATAAAAATTCCTGCG
>VDFB02145785.1:198682-224116 GCA_007258455.2 Sequoia sempervirens | reverse complement strand
TATCCATATTCCATCATTCTTACTAGATACATCCTTCTTCTCGTCCTTGGTCTTGATGAGGAATAGGGGAAAAATACTTTGTCCTTGTGTCTGTATCTTATTTAGTTGATCTTGATCATCCAATTCATTATCATTATCCTCGCTTTCTTCCATTCCATATCTCCTATCTTATCGAAATCCATGTCATCATGTCCCTTTGCAACCTTGAATCTTATCATGCAAATCATATTTGAGCCAAGCTGTAAAACATTATCCAATCCTTGTATATTTTTTCAATCAATCATCAACAATCATCAATATTATCGTACTTAGAGGAAATCAGTGATCCTAAGTACTCATCACCATCATGCCTTATGGAATCAATCATTCCTATAATCCTAATCAATCAACCATTATCATTTTTCGACAAGAGATATGTTGCTTGTGTGACATGTTTTACAGTGAATCTTTCATTTTGATCTATCATTTATCCATGGTCGTGTTATCTCTATTGTGGGGCATCTTGTTCTTTCAATCAGTCATATCATCTCATTCCATCTTAAATATCCTAGAAAAATACCAAAAACATCATAAAATATCCTAAAAAAATGGTTGCCTTGATGAAAACCTGGCAAACAGGCATCTTGGTAACAACAAAAAAATAAAAAAAAGTGAAAAATAAAAAAAGATCAAAAAAATCATGAAATCTAAAAAAAGTGCAATAAAAAAAAAAAGTAGTGAAAACCTAGCAACATGCACTATTTGTGATAGGTTAGCTTTTCCATCTATTTGAGCATGTCAACTATTCGCTTTCACCATTCGCTTTCGCCATCCATCTGCCTATCCTTTGAAAGCACCATGTCCATATTCTGGCATTGTGATCGTGTCTCACCCTAGACTGGGGGAAAAATCTTGAACTCACTAGGGGCAACAAACTTTGAGCTTGAACCAACAGACAAACAACAGGAAGACAAACGCAACAAAAACAATGATTAAAATGCAACTCAATTTTGAACATCAATCACCATCATAAATGCATCAAGCATCCATATCATATCAAAATCCAAAAATAGGTCAAAAAGTTAGTTAAAAAATTTAAAAAACAAAGTCATCTTGTCAAACTATGTTGTATCTGAGCTTCAACATAGGAAAGGATAATCTTTGATCAATCCCTAAGACACCCTAGGTCAAGTCCTTTAGTGGTCCCTTGTAATTAGTTGTTGTCTCTCGTCTATTCATATCTTGGTCTTGTAAATCGGTTGAGTCAGTCGAACTGTGTGGTATTTGCGTATATAACGTAGTCAAGGATAATCTTTGATCAACCCCCAAGGCCCCTAGGATAGGTCTTTAGGTTAGGTTCTTGGTCAAAATCTCAAAAAACACCTAAAAATTGGAAATTGAAAAATCCCAAAAATATTGAAAAATCGAAAGGATGATTCTCTTCTGAATCATGGGTTTGTCACATTAAACACAAATGTTCAATTGTTGTACTTTGATTTTTGTTATCATATCTCTGGAGCCCCTCGATGATGTACTGAACTAGAGGAGCCAAGGAGTATGATTTTTCTTTGTCTGCTATCTATGAGTTGATCATTATTACTGTGCAAATTTTCGTGAGACGTGCGCTACAAAGTATCACTGATGACATTCTAAATTTGCATAGGAAAATGATTAACTCTTGTGTATTTATGCAAGCAATACTCAGGTCATCTTGGTTTAATCATACTTAGATGCTTGTGTTAACTTGCATTATCAAACATCATGGAAGTAGTACTCAGGTCATCATGGTCTAAAATATACCATTGATGCTTGTACTCACTTTCAACATTTTAAAGGCCCAATGATGATAAAAAGAATGACAAATTGGCTGATATGAATGACAACTTTTGCATACGAGATCTGCATGGTTAAAGTAGATTGCATCCATGTTAGTTTGCATTTGTATTTATAGAGTTTCCAAGCTGCAACAATGATGTTATCTCTCTTATCAATGGATTGAGTACACTTGACATTAAACAAAAACACATCATATAGTTGCATATCAATTGCATCATCATTTGCATACATTAGAAAACATTACAACATCATTCATGCATTCATACATCATATCATAATATTTGCATTGGAAAATAGAAAAACAATTGCATTGCATCTCATTTGCATAATCAAAATCATTTCATATAGTGGCGTTAGGAAAGTGGTTCACTAAGCTTAAATGAGCGAGTCTCTTCATATTTCCAAAAGAATTGGGGAAAATGTCAAGTTTTGTGAAGTTAAACTTAATCAATGATCAACTGATGACAACCTTCCCACAACTCTTGGAAGTTGGACAGATTCACTCATTTAAGCTTAAGACCCTAGAACATAATCATCTACATAATCATTTACATCACATAATCATCATTCATCATTACACAACATCGCACATCATTCACATCACATCCATGCATATTCAACATAATCATCACATGGGACATCTTACATCATTTGCATCATAAATAAATCATCACATAAGCATCATCATTGCATAATCATCATAATCATCATCATCATCATCATCATCATCATCATCATCATCATCATCATCATCATCATATAAACATCATAAACACACATAAATATGCATAATCATGTGATCATTTCATCCATCACTCATTCATTACATCATTTATTTGCATTAGAAAAGAACAAAAACATAAAAGGCATCACATTTCATTAACATCGTAGGATCCATCACATGCATCACATAGGCATAAATCCATAAAACACCCTAGAATCATAACACAACAGTTGCATCCATAGCACATCATAACATCATAATCATTATCATAACATGGAAATTAAATGCATCATAGAAATCTGTCATCATCTCAAACACATAGATCATAATCACGCTGCATATCATATAACCTCAAAAATCATAATGTCAAAGTGTACGAGGATATCCAAAAGTATGACAAGATACATAAATATAAAAAATGGCACTGTATCATACAGTCTGAACACAAGAAGATACATCATCAATATCACAACAGTGTATACATCAAAATATGCTATGTTGAGCTCCCCCCAGACGGTCCTGGCATCACATAACCAATACCTCCTCCACTTGACAAACCTACGCCAAGATCTCTCCTATCTCTAGACAATGGCTGAGTAACACAAATGCTAACAATCCGAGACCAGGATCTACCAGATCGAGATGGTACAAATCTCTCTCGCCACTCAGAAGGAACCAGCTCATGATATTTACCCCTATAAAATTGCAACTTCTGAGCAGTGTGTCAAATCTCTCTAAGGAACTCTATTGTACCCATAGATGCTATAGCCTACTGTAATCTCTCAGTAATGCCCTTATCTTGCTCTACCTGATGTCTGAAGGCATCCCTCTTTGCAATAAGTATGACAACCTGTTCCTGTACCTGTTGTATCTACTACCTATCTAAACCTCTCTCAACCGTCAGTATCTGAATCTATGCCAGAGCCTGCACTAACTCATCCTGAAGTGTCCCAAATTGTGCCCAAGCCTGCACTAACTCACCCTGAAAAGTCTAAACTTGTTCCTATAATGCCTCTATCTATGCCTGCTACTGATGAGAGGGGACTCCAATCCAAATCCTAGGAGTCACTGACTGAGGTATGATAATACTCCTCCTGCATCTAGGAACTGAAAAATCTAGAAAAGGACTGCCAATTGCACCCGATGGCCCTACACTTGAACCACCACCACCATCATCGTCACCCCCCCACCACCACCATCAACACCCTCGTCATCCCCTCCATCCCCAAAATCACTCTCTACCTCCTCTCCATCCCCCGTCTATCTTGGTGCCCTGTCATCATCATCAACTGGTGGAACTGGCTCATCAAGACTAGATAACCTCATAAAAGGATGTGTGTAGAAATACTCAGAATAATCATGTCATCCCTGCATCTGTCACCTGTGGAAGATAATCCCATACACATGGCACCAATGAATAATACTCGATACAAGCAACATCATAAGATACGCAAGGGCCCCACTCCATCGCATCTTGTTGTCACTGTGCATAATGAGCAACCCCCTAGGGCACTGCCTAAACTCATCCAAACTGCTAGCAAACCCACAGATACAAATATCTCTCAAGCACATAACATGTTCATCCAATCAAGTATTGTGACAACAACATGTATGGCATCTCCACTTGATCCTTTGGCCACAACTCACAATCCAAGTACGAGTGCCATGTCATGGTCTCCAAGTCATCTAGGGAACGTCTCTAATAAGCTAATTTTCCCAGCTTATGTTGAACATATGGACCATTGTAACTAAACACATAGGGTCTACCTGTTGATCGCTATCTATCTCCCAATGGTTGAGTGATCGCTATATGCTCCCATGCCCATGTCCATAATAACGTAATCCCAAAACAGAGGCTCATCGTCCCACAATACACAACCTGGTGCAAATCATGATACAAATGGGCTAACACACATGAATCCCATGCATATCTAGTCCCCTCCAATGCCATACGCTCCAACACTCAACCCCAACCCATTGAAAATCCCTTTGACCTATAGTTAGGACAAAGGAATTTTCCAAAAAATCTGGAAAGAACACATGGTAGAGGATCATATCTATTGACCATCTCCTGCCAGAGGACCCAATGGCCTTAAACATGATCATCTCGTAAAATCCTACACAAGGAATTAGTCCCACCCTGATCTACTCTGTCATATCTCGCCCATCACTGGAATCCGCAGAATATGATAAACATCCTCTAGAGTAACTGTCATCTCCCCAATAGCTAGATGAAAGGTATTGTGGTCACTATGCCACCTCTCCGCTAGAGCAGTCAAAAAATCCCTATTAATCCTATACTGGGGTATGTCTATCAAGGATGTCAACCCACAACAGGCGATAATATCTAAATCTGCTTGGGTCAACTGACGCACAATCCCCCATGTCTTTTGGAAATGCTCCTGAGATTGGAGCACATCAAAGTCCTAATCATATTAGGGAAAAAAAATCAACATCACATCAATCAATCTATCAAAAATTTCCCTAACACAATGTTCAATCATGTTCAATCAAGATCAATAGTCAATCAAATCATGTTCAATCAAGATCATCAGTCAATCAAATCATGTTCAATCAAGATCATCAATAAATAAAATCAGGTTCAATCGAGACCATCAAATCAATCAATCAAAATGATACATCATCAGTCCTATCATCGATCCTCGCCTATCATGAGGTCAACCAAGCATCACTCCTATCATCAATCCTCACCTATCATGAGGTTGAAACATCATCGAGTTATCCTACCATCAATCCTCACCTATCATGAGGTCGATACATCAATGAATCCTATCATCGATCCTCACTAATCATGAGGTCTATCAAGCATCAATCCTCCCCTACCATGAGGTCAAAACATCATCAAGTTATCCTACCATCGATCCTCACCTATCATGAGGTCGATACATTAGTGAATCCTATCATCGATCCTCACCTATCATGAGGTCGATGCATCATCAGTCCTATCATCGATCCTCACCTATCATGAGGTCGAAACATCATCAAGTTATCCTACCATCGATCCTCACCTATCATGAGGTTGATACATCATCAATCCTATCATTGATCCTCACCTATCATGAGGTCGATACATCAGTGAATCCTACCATCACTCCTCACCTATCATGAGGTCGATGCATCATCAATCCTACCATCGATCCTCACCTATCATGAGGTTGAAACATCATCAAGTCATCCTATCATTTTACTCTCACCTATCATGAGATCAAATCATCAACCAACCATCAAATCAAGCAACGAACATCACATAATCGAACTAAGATCAATCAAAAGCATTACTGAACAGAACAATGCAATGACTAACGTGATTCATGAACATTATACAAGCCTCAACAAACATCAACAAGGCAATGTTTGACATAACCAAGATGAATTTAATCAATCAAACATCATCGGACAGGAAAAAAAAAGGCATATCATCTAGAATCATTCAAGGGAAAAACCCTCAAGCTTGAAAAAAGGTGCCATTTGGGACCCCAAAGGCACCAAAACAAAAGCAAAAGGCACCATTTGGGACCCCAAAGGCACCATTTTAGGGTTAGAAGGAATCACAACATGAGGTCAAGCTTACAAAAGGCACCATTTGGGACTC
This sequence comes from Sequoia sempervirens, assembly GCA_007258455.2. Taxonomy (NCBI): domain Eukaryota; kingdom Viridiplantae; phylum Streptophyta; class Pinopsida; order Cupressales; family Cupressaceae; genus Sequoia; species Sequoia sempervirens. The sequence goes on along the minus strand of VDFB02145785.1, from coordinate 217,964 downwards.
CAAAGGCGCCAAAATAGAAGCAAAAGGTGCCATAACAGAAGCAAGAGGCACCAAAACTCCCATAAACTCCTAAAAATGACTTCAAAACAACAAAAATACCTGCCAAAAGTGCAAAAATGACTTCAAATGGCCTACAACACCTGTATACCAAATTCAAAACATCGATAAAAAGGTGGGAAAATGATTAAAGGAGGTTTCTCGTAATGCATACCATAGGTCCAATGGCAGCAAGGTGACTGTGGCAGCGAAGACGCTCAAAACGATGCCTGTGAGAAGGGATCTCCATCTTCCTCTAGCTCTCCACTCTCCAAATTTTCCAAACTCACAATGTGCAAATGAATTCACTTCTCCCACTTTTTACCTTTTTAAAGGACAATGGAGGGAATTATGGTGGGATTTATTATCACAAATGGGATTTAACTAATCAAAACTATTGAAGGAGCGAGTGCAAAATCAAATTTCAAGAGATAAATTGTATTTGACATCAAAGCATCAATGGTTTAACGTTGTATCATCATCACATCATTGCAAAATCATCCAATCATCGACAAAACATCAAAAATTCCATATTTTACCTGATTTATCTCTCAAGGGGGCATATATCTGGCAGTACTTGAAAATCAATGTCTGGAAGATCATTTGAGGCATCAAAAGCTTTTCTGAGCATCACTATCAAATTTTTCTTTGAAGCAACGTGTAAACACATTACTTCAAAGAGGGGAAAAATATATACACCTAAAAACGATCATCACCTTTGATTAATTAAATACTAGCTATTTGATTAATATTCCAACTACATATAAATAAGTGCTCAATTTATTTATATTGTTCATTTTTTGAATTCTCCAAATCCAAAACATATTATTCTAAATTAATTAAATAAACAAGGTTCTCTAAACTTGTTTTATTTAATTAATCTTCACTAAGTCTAATTAGGAATTAGAGCACATTTCTACAACTTTTTGTGTGCCACCTCATCAAGGTCACATGAAAATAAATAACTCTAATTTTTAATTAGAATTATCTTCAACTCATTTCAAAAAAAACATGGCTCATTTCCTCCCACACTTCCACTAATTTTAGAGCACATGACTTATTCTTCCCACACTTCCACCCATTTTTGGAGCACATGATTTATTCCTCCCACACTTCCACCAATTTTGGAAGCACATGGTCTTCTCTTCACACACTTGAATCTTCCATCCAAATGGCATGTTTTCTTTGGTCAAGGGGACAACATCTTGATTCTCTTCATCTTCACCATCCATTCTTCTTATTCAATCTGGATCATTGATTATTGCCACCTCACTATATGATTGGAAAAGGCTACAAATACAACCCTTGGGCCTTGTATTTGATATCCACATTTGAAGTAAAGTTATCACATGCAGGTTTATCATTGGAGCTTGGAGCATTCTTGGAGTCTTATAGCTAGTTTTTATATCATGTTTTGCATCATATTTAGATCTTAGATTAACATATTGCATCATAGTTGCATTTTATCATCCATCTTGCATCATAGTTGCATTTTAGATTAGTTCATTTTATGTTTGCATTTGAGCATATGTAGTATCATGCATAGGTCATACTAGATCACTACCATAGTATCCACCACCATTTGTATATTTATCATCAACATCATCCTTCACTCATCATAGCATTCATCATCATTGTTTGCACATAGTTTCATGTAGGCATATAGTTGGTTTGCATGTTGAATGTTATCTTGTTTCCTAAGTAGTCATTTTAACAACCTTTGTGCTCATAGAAATCTAAGGGCCAAACGGTTTGATAAATCCTTAGGAATAGAGGACAATGAGACGTTCTTGAAAGATTCGTTAAGATGCAATTTATAATAGTTTACTTTGCTTTGAATCTTTGAATGTAAATTGTTCCATTAAGGTTTGTGTTGATACTAACTTTGCACATTTCACACACACAATATCTAAATACCTATTTCAGTATTCCATTCTTTTATCAAACACATCAAAATCATGATTGCATTTATCATCCTATTTTCCCATGAAGGTAAAAGTAACTTAGTAACAACAAGACGGGGTGTGGCAATTGTGGACTTTTAGAGTCATGTTGTGCTATCTTGGTGCCTCTGAGCTGTCCAAAGAAAGTGGGAGAAGATTTACTACCCCTTACCTTCTACATAATTCCAATTGGTAACTAGGATAGGTATATTTTCTATATTCACAGCTCCCATTTCCCCAGCATAGCAAGCAAGCCCTATGGATTCTTAAAGTCATTTGTTTGGTTATATGGTCTGGATCCCATAGCCACCACTACCAACTTGGAATCAATTGTGTCATTTTGGGATGCTCTAGTGGATCATATTGAGCCTATTATGCAGTATATTTTGTATAAAATGTTTTTAACTATCGGCTCGTACTTCACCATAGTGGGATGCAAAACCAAACTACATTTTTTTTTATAATTGCAGGACCATATTTGAGATCCCAAGATCCAAACCATGGTCGGAAAGTCTTGTGGGCATGGTTTGAGATTTGAGAATATGGTTTGTATCCCATTTCCACCACTACCAACTTGGAATCAATTGTGTCTAATGTAAAATGACATGTACCATTTATACAAAATAAGAGCTTGCATGCTCTACTCATCTTTAAAAAGCTATGTAATAATGTAACATTGTAATTCAGTTGTAATAAAATAATTGGCCATGTTATTCTTCGTTATTCATTTATAGTAAAGAATTATTTTTTGTTAAGTGTCCATTCAAATTATACAAGTAATTAGCAATAGCATTAATATTTCTAGCAATAGCACTTGCACATAAAATTAAACTTTAAAGGAGGTTCAACGATTACACTAATAGAAAACTCTATGTATGTTAATATATTACAGAGTATGTGTTTGTGCATGCATAGGCTACAAGTTGAAAGTTCTAGCTGCATGTGGTTGGATTAAACAATTAATAATCAATAAATTATAATGGAATGAAATACACTTAGAAAAATCTAGATTTTTCCTTCAAGAAATTAAGTGTTATCTATTTATGAAGTATTTGCGTGCAGATTTAAAACATAAAGCAATACAAATGAAAAAAAAAAGTTGCAATCAAATTGACAAAAAACACTAAAAATGGAAATAGAATGTTGTCAAATCAATATTTATCTCTTTTATGTGATAAGTGAGATTTTGGAGGCTTTAGCCTTTTACCTAGTGCTCACTTAAGAAGAAGATTCCACATGTGCTTAATTAAATGGCTTAAATGAGCCCACACTTTATGGTTCTGTGAGTTTGCAGATAGTTTTATAAAGGTTAAATTAATTGTTGTAGAACGACGTAAAGGGGACATGTGTCAATCAATGTCTTACTTTTAAAGGGATTCCATGAGTTCGCAGGATGCTTCAAGTAGATCTATATGTGACTCATGGAACCACGAAATGGACACATGGACTCATCCCAATGTCTCCAACGAGTTTTCTATCGAAGGAAAATATCATGAGGATTGTGTATCTCTAAAATTCCCTTGTATATAATGCAATGAAGTAGTTGTTTTGTGAGATCTTCTCATAAAAAATATAATCAATAGTGCCAAGGAGGAGATGAAGATATAACCTCAAAACCAACATTTCTCACAAACCTTATCATTGTGTTCCACATTATCATCATTAGCTTTTGTATTGTGTACCTTAAATATTGTGTGAATGACTTGGAAATGGATCTATATAAATTGACATTTATTATTAGGAAGTACAATCAAATAAATTATATTATCATTAACCCCTTAAAAATAGTATTGTATTGTATCTAATGACATCTTGTACCTTATGTTTAAATTTAAACCAAGCTTATGTGCACTTCCCCTTAACTCTATGATAGTTACAAAATGCTTGAGCATTATATAATCTAGGAAGTGGTTCAATCGTATCCAATGGGAAAATGGGAGGAACAATTTAATTAGATTATCACTCAAAAAAAATTGAAGCACATCATTCATGGTTTTAAAGCTTAGTAAATTTATTAGGAGCATTTGGTTTGAAAAAATGGAAAATAAGAAGTATCAACAATTTTATTTGCACTTCTTTCATTTTATTACCCTTTAAAATTGTTTATCTTTTGATACTTTGAAGACTTAGAATAATTTTGACTTGGAGATCCATATTTAAAGGCATTATGTGTAAGAAACTTGGATTCCACTTTCTGTACACAATTCCAAAAAAGAAGCAAAACTATTTAAATACACATTATCCTAAATTGGTGTAGTCAAATCCTTAATAAATATATATTCTAGATTCATGTAAAGAATAATTAATTTACAACAAAAAAACTAAAATTGAATAACATAATCACTAATGTGTTCATTATATCCTTGGGCACATTTAAATAAATATGTAATTACTAATATAAGCCCAATATTAACATTGAATTGGTTTAGAAACACATTGGGGAGATCGTCTAATTAATGAATAAACCCCCGAGGCAATGAAAAGAACCACTCAATAGCAAAATATTACCCTCATAAAGAAAGTATAATATGTTATTGTAGAAGATTTAAGATGTGTATTAGGGTCATATTTTTCATCATATATTTAAAACTAAGGTGCCACACAACCAATAGGAAATAAACATGTCACAATATCATAAGATAGACGTGAATTTCTAGCATCCATGAACTCATCACTATAATTATAAGATGTGTATTAGGGTCGTATTTTTCATCAGATATTTAAAACTAAGGTGCAACATAACCCATAGGAAATGAACATGTCACAATATCATAAGATAGACATGAAGTTATAGCATCCCTGAACTCATCACTATAATTAGGCTTTCCATCCATTATCTTTTCTACTCAATCTATTTGTGAAATATTTCATCTAGGTTAGAGGATAATATATTGATAAAGTATAAACCACTATGAGGGGTGTGGTTGTATCTAGGGAAGGTGAGAGGTGTAGTGCCCCTCTCGTTTTTTGCTTGTAGTTATGGGATTGGTGTATTAGCTTCACTGTTTCCTCATGATTTTTGTGGTGATTGTATTATGGCTTTGAAATGTGTGTATGAACCACCACATATTCAAGACGAGGTTCCTCAACATGTTGGATGTTGTCATTTTGTACATTTATATGCTTCTTTTATCATTATAGTTCATGTAGGTTAGAGGATAATATATTGATAAAGTATAAACCACTATGAGGGGTGTGGTTGTATGTAGGGAAGGTGAGAGGTGTAGTGCCCCTCTCGTTTGTTGCTTGTAGTTATGGGATTGGTGTTTTAGCTTCATCATTTCCTTGTGATTTTTTTGGTGATTGTATTATGGCTTTGAATTGTGTGTATGAACTACCACGTGTTCGAGATGAGGTTCCTCAACATGTTGGTTGTTGTCATTTTGTACATTTATATGCTTCATTTATCATTATGCTTCAATTTAGTGATGTGCATTATATATGTTTTTGATAAAGTAAGAAAAATTTACAAGGTGTTATACCATTCACATAGATCCACAAGGGCCAATAAAGTTCAAGTCCATAAAGCATCAAAAAACAAAAAGCCAAAAAACACACACAATGGACCAACATCACATGAACGAACAACGAACCAGCAGTAGACTATCTAGTATCTTCCCAGTTCTTTGACAGAAGATGGACGACATCGTTTCCCACCCATTCCTGACAGTCTTCAGTCTTCTTCATGTCCATTCTGTCCTTCATCACCACCGATAGGGTACCCATGACAAAGTGAACTAGCTTGACCGTGAAGCGGGTCAAGTAACTAATTTTTTTGTCCAATTTGTCCATTCTTTCTTTCAACACACTAAGCTCCTCTTGACCAACAACAATGTTTCCATGAACAACCTGTTCCACAACTAAAGGTTCCAAAGAATGAGAGGCAAAAACCTCCTTTTGAACTTTTCCCAAATCTGGGATGGAGCCAGGACCTCTCGCAAGCTCCTCCTCCTCACCATCTGACACCTCCTCATCCCTGCTATCTTTGTTGTCTGAAAGCTCCTCTTCTATATCCAGATCTTTAACCTGCACCTTATTCCTGTTCTTAGCTAGCCTACCCGAGTGTCTAATGATGGCATCACAACCAATAACCACCATCTTTGCAACCACCGTATCCCCCATAGAGTCCTTGGTCACCACACTTTTTCCTTTGCTCGGAGGCTCCTTTAGGATTTTACCTTCCTCCTTGTCTTTCCTCTTCAGGGCGGTCTTGTTGGGAGTCTTGGCGGGGGTAGACTTGAGTTCACATAGACTAGCCACTACACTAGTCTGGGCCGCTCCCTCGTTACCTTTGAGTTTCTTTGTAGCGGGTTTGGGTTTCAGCGAGTTAGTAGGGGCCGAGTGATTTTTTCTAGTAGGGCCTTTAGATTTGGCTAGGGATAAGTTGGTTGCAGAGGGAAGCTCAATCTCTTCAGTGCAAACAAATGAGATGGGTTTAGGTAGACACAAAGCAAGGTGGAAATGGTAGAGCCTCAAGATGAGGCCGTGGTGAAGAGGCAAGGGCGTAGAGTCATTGGGATTTAGAGCAACAACCTCCACACATTTCTCAACAAAATTTTCAAGGTCCATAAGCAAGAAAAAAGGAAAGATTAATAGAACTTTATGCCTAAGTTGATTCAATAGACGGAAATGGTAGAAGTAATAGGTCTTGTACCTACCTTCTAGCGTCACATATTTCATCAAGGAAAGAAAAACTAGGTTCCAAGGTGGAGGGAGGGCCTCGCGGTCAAAACCCGACTGGTTGCGCACCAGCGCTTCATTCCCCACAAAGAACTTGTTCATACTTTCATTGTCCTGGGTTTTGGTGTGTTTCAGATGCTTCATACTAGTGCACTAGAGACCCATCACCTACACAATCACTTCTTCATCCATCGTAAAGGAAATTCCAACCATAGTTACATGACGATCTTTCCATGAGTTAGCAAACTGAGCAGACAGATTAGGGTCATGACCCACAAGTCTCTCCATTAGAGGAGCAAGACCACCCTCGACACAAATGTGCTAAACAAGCGAGTCCTTGCAAAATCTGCTGCAATTATCTGGCTCCGTTTGCACCCTATCACCTCCCATAATGCCACTCTACACATTGGATATCCAAGAACTCTAAGAGAAAAAAATGTTAGAGAAAATAGAAAGGTGAAAAATCATTCGCACTCTAAGGATTTTAGGCCAAAGATGACAGTTTTTGATTATCAAGGCTAAGGATAGATTGCACATATGAGCCAGTAAATTCCTAAGAGAAATCTTAGTGGAATCATAAATGAGGATCTCCACATACAATTGGCTAAGTAGGATGTGAAAGGAAAGGAAGGTTTTCCTTCCATGTGGACAAGGCACAAAAATATAGGAAAGATGGCCACGAGGCCAAAATTAGAAACATCTAAAGGGTTAGAGTGATCTTGAGTATTGATGATTCAAGAAATGATTTATATGATAGATCTATGGATTTTATTTTATGATTTATACTATTGAACCTTTTTGGGTGATTATGTTGTGCTTCAGCTATATATACATTGAGCAGGTACCCTTGATGTGTGTTGAACGGTTATAGGTATAGGGATATTTCTCCACCTAGCTACATAGGTTTGAGTTATTCTCTAACAATGGTTAATTTAGAGATGTCACATTGGGCCTCCCTATCTATTCCCTGATCATACTCGAATTAAGTATGATATGTGTCATGTTTGACTCTATGTGAACTCAAATCTAAGTTAGGAATTATTCTAGAATTCCTATGTATCATGAATGACTAGTAAATGTCTAATTTAACTAATGTTTTAAAATTTGTATTTTCCATAAATGAAATGTTAGGAATTTAAATGATTTGTATAGTGATTATCAAAATATTTGTGTTTTGGAAAAAATACGGGAAAATAAAAATATAAGTTAGTATTTAGTTTAATTGAGGAGATTTCATTGGGGTTGGGTTATGTTTATGCTTAATTTAATTGTATGGATTTAAATTATTTTAAAATAAATTGAATGTGTGTTTTATTTATATTTGGAAAAATTTGAAAATAAATTAAATCAAAATAGAGAAATGGGAAAAATGGGAAAATGGTAAATAGGCAAAAAAGGACATTATTTTTGTTATTATGTTTTTTGAAGCAAATGGGTGTGCAAAAACCCTCTCTCCTTTGAATTCTTTTGTTGGTGATTGGGAATGCATTTTTGGGTGGATTTGAGTGAGAATTGAAGCAATGGAATAGGAATTGGGAAGGGAATGTGCTCCTGATTGGATTCTTGCTTTTTTTTGTGTTGTGAGTACTCTTCAATTGTTTATTTTATAAAATTTGAGCTAAATTCTTCATTTATCCTCCATTGTTCATCATTTTTTATTTCAAATGGCTTGTAGGTAATTAGTGGAGTATTAAACACTCCCAATGCTCTATCAAATTCAAGATTAGAGTAAATTTTATTTTATTTTGAAAACTCCATTTTGTGCCCTCATTTTGGAATTTTTTTCCTAAAATCATATAAATGTGAATTTGACCTTAAAAGTGTGTTGTTGGGAATATTTAGAGCTAAAGGGTACTTTTAAATTTTTGAAATTGGAAAAATAAATTTGGAAGAAATTTTAATGGGGTTTTGGGAAATTTTCCTATTTTTTAGTGTATTGGAAAATGAAAAAGATTGAATGTTTTATATGAAATATGATGAATTTGAATGTTTGAACGAAAGTGTACTTGGTGAATTATTGAAATAGTTCTTGTGGAAACATGTTAGAAGTTTTTCATGAAAATGATTTTTTTGCATTGTTTTCCATGCCACATTCATTGGAGGATGTGATGAGCTTAGGGTGTAGGTATTAGAGAGGGTTATGGGAGTGGCTGCTAGCATGAACCCAATGCAAAGTGGCATGTAGGTAATTACAGTATGGAGAGTTTGGTTAACAAGTGAAAACTAATGAAACATGGGTAACTAATTAACCAAGATAATGTATATCCCTCTCATGCCTTAAGTGCTCGTATAGGCTAAGGATAATTGAGGAAGACAAATCACTTAGGGAGCATGAGACTTGTAAGATCAAGTGTAACCCTCATTTGTATGGGAGGATACTCGATTCCGGGCTAAGCCCCACGTGAGTGTCCACAATCACACTCCCTCTCTTGCTCTCTAATATCTAACCCTAGTGTAGTTGAGTAGCACCTGAAAGATGGTCATTTCCTTGGATGTGCATGTTGTTGGTTATGCCATTGGTGAGTTTTCCAATGAGGATTCTTGTGTTATGTCATTGGTGAGTTTTCCTAATGAGGATTCTTTTGTTATTCCATTGGCGAGTTTTCCTAATGAGGCTTATGTGATGTGACATTGTTGACTTTGCCCAATATGGAAATGTGATATACCATTTGATCCATCTTGTGATTTTAGATGATTTTTTTATATAATGTGTATGTTGAGCGTATGTGTTGTGTATGACATGTATAAACCATCTCCCAATGTTTTTGGTGTGAGTATTGTGATTGTGTCCCATGTGAGTATCTCCCAACATGATGAAAGTGGATCTTTTCATTCCATGAGGTTAGGTGGTGTGGAAACCACCGTTAGGGATCGAAGGTTTATGGATCGACATGCATCATGGTACCTTGTTCAAATAAGTTTATTTTATGCAATTAGTTACTTTCCTTTATTCAAAATTTAATAATGTTGTAATTAGACCTCTCATTAAGGAGGAATGTAATATCTGATTGTGGAAAAGAGCATTAGATTAGGTATACGTCTCGATATTGGAACTAAGCATGATTGTATTATGGTTTTCATAATTATAATATGCAAATGTTTTTTTATGTTTAAAATGAATTTAAATATTTTCTTTCCTAGTTGGGTATTCAAGTACTACACTTAGGCAGCCCCATTTCACCTAGAACTAACCTAGAGTGCCCAAAAATTGACCAAGTTTACTTGGGAGGCCTTCATCTCAATGGGGTAGCCTGGTCATTAGTGGGGTAGCTTGGTTTTGTAGGTTTAAAAGTAAATTTTTTGGTTAACTCTATTAAGATGACCTTGTCATGTGCTTGGGCAACCTCATTCCTCATACAAAAAATAGAATGTTAACCCTATCTATCATAGCTAGCCAATGGTTTTCCTAGCCCAATTCCACTAAGGAATAATTTGTATAACTCCTATCTTTGCCTATTCCAGCTGTTTTCATCAGCTAGACCTTCAAAACCTAGTCAAAGTATATTTCTTTTAGAACTTAAGCATTCTTCTTTGTTTCAGAGCCTCCTATGGGAAAACCATGTAAACATAAGTTGTTCCTCATGGTCTTGGGAGTCTAGTGGTATACTGAGATAGTACTTATGTGTTGTCATTGAGGAATTTTGGTATCTCTTGCATCTTTTTGTGTGCCTTCTTTCGAAGTTGCATGGTTGCCAAATCTAGGGTTTGAAAGATTGTGCACCTAGTCTTGTGAAGACTTGGGAAGGTTTTAATCCTTCATGGTTGGCCTTGTTTGTGTCCTCAACATTCTTCATAGGTCATGGGGTTTTGTGGAGTAGTATTCTTCCACTTTTGTGATGTCACATTGTAATGGTACATCTTGGGAAGCGTGTCTATTTACAAGTGACTCATCGTCATTACAATTAGTGGAGAGTTTGTGCCTCTTGGTTAGGAAACCTCTCGTAAAGGTTTTCCCTTGTCTTAGAGTTTCTTAGTGTGGATTGGAGGTTTATTATTTCCTCATCCTATCCTTGTATAGTGTCGCGAGAGAACGCAGACATGGTTTGGTAACTAATTGCCATGTAGGTGTTTGTAGGAGCACTGATTTTCAACGCTCCTACACAAAAGACAATTTTATCCCCTAATGCTCTGAAATCACTTTGCTTGCACTCTAAACTTCGTTTCTTTGCTCACACTCCATTTTTCATGTAAAATAGCTCATTCACACTTGCTCTAAATTGCCTCACGCTTCCCAACGCTTCATTTTCTTCTAACATTTGTTGATTCACCATTCTTGCAGTTTCTCTCAAGATCTCATCAAGTGACCTCGAAGGTGATATCTCTTGATCCTGTTGTTTCTAGATGACAACAAATAAGCCTCTGTCTTCTTCTAAGAAAGAGGGAAAAATGAAATACAAATACTAGGTTGTCTTTCTACCTACTATGGTGATCTCGAAGGTGGAAAAAATCAAGGACACCGAAGTTGGTCATCAGGACCTTGAGGATTTTGTAAAAATAACTGAGCAAAATACCTTGGAAGACAACTTGAGAGGCATTTTCCACAACAATTTGCACCTGCTGTCCACATTCCCGACTTCTGCTCATAATACGAAGTTTGTTCTCCATGTTGCATCTCACTACATTAGAGATAGTAAAAGTGTAATAGAATCCTTAGGGAAAGTCATGATGAGACTGGATCCTAAATTCTTTGACATTGTTTTCCGGGTTTCCCACATGGAACAATACACAAATATTTCAATGCAACAGGCACAAAAAGTTTATGATCAAGATCCAACTAAGGCTAAAAATTTGATTAACATGCAATGGTTGAAAACATGTAGGCCTATTATCTCAAGATAGCCAAAGGGGCTTCCTCGAAGTGACTTTAAAGAGGATGTCAGGGATATGATTACTCTCCTGAGCAGGGTTAAAGGATTTCTTGTGTCATCTCATTTTCAGGAGTGGATGTATAAATACATTCAGATCATTAGGAGAAAGAAAGCTCATATTGATTGGGGAACCCAAATCAGTGATGAAATTCATGAGCAGTTGATAAATGTTCCAACCACTCTCAAGTTATACATGACTTCTTATTTGGTGTATGTTGTTGTTGTGATGAGACAATTTTTAGGGCTATCTACAAAGGGAAACAAACATTTTGTACCCATGTATGAATATTTTTATTAGTTGAAACTGAAAGAAAGTCTTCATCATTTCAGTAGGGTCACAGATGCCTTCTTTGCACCCCTGTTGTTCAGTTTTGATCCAACTCTCAAAAATAAGAGAGTATTGAATGAGGCAACAAAGTGGTGAGTAAGGTTGGTTGTATCTTTTTGCAATTTCCAAATTTTACTTATATGAGGGTAGGTTGCTATACTAGGTGCCCTTACATGTTGCCTAGATATCCCTCAGATAAGTGGATACTCATGGAGTTGTGTAGACAACTGATATCAGTTCACAAGGAACACATGAGAATTCACAAACCAGGTTTCAAGTTCCCATTGACAATTGGAAGGTATATTGTTCACAGTGTACAAAAGGAAAAGTCAGTCTGTGTAGAGATGCAGATCGTAACTATCAAAACATACAAATATATATTTGAATTTGATTACCAGGATGTGAAGAGAAAATTGAAAAAGGATCACATGAATGCCTATCATTTTGAAGACATATGGGTTGACTGCAGGGATGAAGAAGACATCCATAAAATAGACTTTTGCAGGCTAACGGTAGAGCAAAATCAGAGAGTTGGGTGTGGCTGATCTACCAAAGGATTTCCAAGATCTTGGTGACATTGATAACAAACCCTTACCTCTGATTCAATGGTCTAAAAGGGAAAATGTCTCTATTAGGGAAATAATTCCTCCCATATTGCACAACACAAAAAAATGGTTGCATAAACATGGTTTCCAAATGAAAGCTTTCAGGACAAAATCAGAGGGAGAAGTACCAGGAACAGAAACCAATCAACAACCAAAACTCCGCTCAAAGAAAAAACAAGCGGCTATTCCCTCTTCTTCCCAAAGAGATCCTAGAATCAAGTTCATTGTTGACGAGATTGATAAGAGATTGATAAGAGACCCTTACCTCCAATTCAATGGTCTAAAAGGAAAATTCCCTCTTCTTCCCGAAGAGATTTGTAAGGAAATATTAGGTGCGGAACAAAATCTCCTAACGCCAAAACTCAGGGAAGAATGCAAATATGACTTTAAATTTTACAATTATAGTTTAATAAGATACACATGAAAAGAATAACAAAAAAGAGAAATGAACACTTACACAATTGGACACCAGATTTACATGGGAAAACCCTTACGAGAGAAAAACCCACCACACCAAGTAAAGCCTCTTTGTATTACAGTAAACAAAATTACATATAGAGATCAAACTTAACTTTCTGATGTCAATTTTTATAGTAGCAACATTCACTGATCAACCTTGTACAAAACATTATTCTTACAATGCTCTGAGAAACATGCAATGAATTCACTCTGATCAATTCGTGTTCAATCGAACAAAAATCTCATTACCCGAACCAATCATCATCATCATTTACAGAGTATATTCCATTTTGTTCACAGTCTGTTGATCTTCCACACAAGAACGATCACAACAGTTCAACTACCAATGGTTCTCCTTCTGCTTCTCTCATTGGTCAAAAATAGACCACGTAGGACAATCGTTTGGTCAAAATAGTTCAATCTGCACTGCATGTCGGTGATACACCAAACCGTGTCTCCCCGATGCCAAAATGCCCGATCTCAGAACCATCGGCATGACCAATGCTATCGACAACATCCTGAGAAGTCATACAGATTGTTCAAGTATCCCCGATGTCACAAAGAAACCAATTGTCCTTATCGGCAAGAGTCACACTAAATACAAACCCATCGGCCAGACACGCTATGTCGCTAAGACTTCACACCAATGTTCATCAAAATAGTTGTATAATGCTCGACCTTCTCCTTGTACATATTTTGGGCTTGTTGCGGATGAAAAAGCCACTCAAATAGCCAAGCTAAAATCAGAGCTCGGCAAAGAAGAAATAATATACTTTCACAAGAACAAAAAGAAATGGAGAAATGCCTCTCATTTTGGTCACAAATGAAAGAGGAAAAGCTAAGTAAGTTGGTGGAAGTTGGGGTAATTCCCGACAAAGAGAAATATGTGGAGGTAAGAGAATCCCTCAAGCACCACATTCAAGTGATCAAGTCTCTTATCAAAGATATCCACCAAGTGCAAGAAGATGTCGAAGGACATTGTGTTATCTTAGAAAATGGAATTAAGGAGTTACTGGGAAAGCTCCTTGATGAAGATCATATTTTCCTCCTAGCCAGTGAACTTTCACATATCTATAAGGAAGTCGTCATGAAGCAAGTAGAGAATGCAAGCTCTTTTCAAAGACCTCCATGCATGCAATTTGTGACACATGGCTTTCTCTTGATAATCTCAAGAAGCATCTTGACAGATGCAAGAAGATTCACTCATCTTCCAGAAGATCAATCACCAAAGTTCACACCATTGTGGATTACATTGTTGATCCAGATGAGGCATTCATCCTAGAGACAAAGAAGATATATGAAGACTTTTGTGCCCAATGCAAGGAACCATGAAGGCTTCTTTTCATCTCCAATGTTAGATAGTTTTTTGCTTTTTATGCATTTTGTAAATAGTTCTCGACATCTTACATGTCTTTTTCCAAGATGTAATTACATGTAAAAACAAAGATGTTTTCCCAAAAAGATGGACAGCATTTTTGAATAACTTGACTTGTTAGGTGAGATTTTCCTAAATTAGCTCACCTAACTTTCCTATTTTTTCTCATTTACTTTTCCTATATTTTATCTTCCCTCTCTTTTATAAATAGGAGGGAATTATTTTGTAATCTTTATCTTTTATCTTTTGCAATGAAGTGCCGCCCATTTTGAGAAGCAACTACATGAAACTTTGTGTTCATCTTTGTGTATCTATTTTGATCAATAAAGAAGAAAGTTGCATACTAGACTTTGTGTTGGATCAATTATCTTTTGAATTTGATTAAGATTAGTAGCGATTAGTGAGTGAGATCTAAGGGCTTTAAATAAATCTGTGTGAACTTTGTGTTGCACTCTTTATTTGAATTTGTGATACTATTTGGATAACTATTGGTAGATTATCTACAAGACTTTGTGCTTCTAAAATGACACTCGTTACATATCTCAAGGGTCCATTGGTGAAAATCTACAAAATGACTTTGTGCCTTCATGAGCTTTTCTTTCTTATTTTATCGTTTATTGTTATCATGTTGGTATTTCTAAGCTTTGCTTTGACAAGATAGAGATATTGGAATTACTTCTTCTTTTTTAGTTTAAAGTTGTATCAAATCAGATCTACCAACTGTGAAGCATTGTAAAGCATATTCTCTGAAAAAGGAGAGAAGTATGAATGTGACACACCCCCATCTCGTAATTGTAGTGTAATTTTTTGTGAATACTTAATTAGTTTTACTTAGTTTTAGTAAGCAGTACAAGAAGGGTGCCTCCCCTTTCTGAGAGGAGAGATTACTTCTCACACAGTTGTGGTTGAAATCAAGGTTGTGTAATCTATTGAAAAGGGATTACATAATTTTCACCCAATAGTGTTGTCTTGTCTCTCTCTTGTATGTTCATCGTGGTGGATTTATTGCATGAGTGGATAGTATTTCGTTATTGCCACCTTGCTTATGCAATGGTGAGGTTTTTTTGTCATTTTCATTGTGTCATTGTATTCACGTGACACTTGTGTGTATGTTGTTGTGCAAGTGTGACATGTCATTGTTGCATTATCAACGTTGTTATCATCATTTCAAAAAAAATTGTTCCATTAAGTTTTGTTCTGAGTGTGTTGGCTTGGGGCATTACAAGAAGGGTGGATGAAGTAATTGATTTGGATAAAGTCATGGAAGAGGAAAGGTACTTAATGGTATTTATGGTATGGTATGTGATATGGTGTATAGAAGTTGCTTGGATAATTGGGGTAACGGTAGGTCCAGTAGTAGATAAAATAGGTCTAGAAGTGTGATGCATCATATGAGTAGTAGGTATTGGAGGAGATTATCTAGGAACTAGATCATAAGGTGGAGGATAAGTGGAAAAGGGAGAAGTACAAAATACTGGGATATTCACGACCATGGTACTATAGGGTTGAGTGGTGGTAGTGGAAAGAACAATTTTAGTATATGGATCAATGTTAGACATGGGAGTGGGAGTAGATGCACTTGTCACAACAAAAGTAGTAAGCTTAGAAAAATTGCTTGCAAAGTCTCGAGTCTATATGGTTTAATTGCAAACATATCATGAAACATATTTGCTAGTTATGTAGCATTGTATGCATTAGCCAAACTAACCAAAATCATTTGAAAATTTTGAATTGTCCACATGTGAGAATCATGGTCATACTCGTCATTGTTCTCATTATACAAGCATTGGAATGGATTCCATTCTCATTGATTGGGCCATACTAGGGTTGAGGTAAGGACTCATTTTAAGCATAAACAAAGGTATTAAAAATAAACCTCCAATACCTACTTTCATACTTAATTTTTAAAAAATTAATGATATATTAGATTTAAAAATAAAACCTTAATGTGATAACCAAGGGTGGATAGGTCGGATGAAAACTATATCACACTAAAGCACACAAAATCTAATACAAAAGGATTTATCAATGAAGTACAAAGATGTAAGAGAAAGTTCAAATCTAAAAGTATGATGTAAGAGGAAGTTCAAATCTCAAGAAATGTATATCTAAAAATCCTAGTGTAATATGAAATGCTAAAAGAAGGTTGGGTTGTGTGGGACAAGATTGGTTCAATAAAATTTATAAAGTAAAATAAACTTTTCTTAAGGGTTAACCTAGTCTAATTTACTTAATACAATAAAATAAGCGCAATCAACTTAGATTAACTAATCATTGATAAATTTGGTAAATCAATGTTGGGAAAGTAAATTAGGGGATGGAGGTACTTAGCTCAATGATGAAAGGGAGTGCTAAATGAACAAGAATACATGGAATATGCTTGATATCAAATCTAGATAAAGTGTTTTTCTATCAGTGAACTACTCTCTTAGGGATTAAGTTTATGGATCAAAGACATTTTTCACAGTTGCAGGTCTGTACTTTGGATTCAAACTTGTTTAGGTAACTACTAGTATTTTTCTCTACTCTTCCCGAATAGTTAGGAACTTGGAAGTGATTAGAAATACCTTAAGGGTTATTGATTAATCGTAAGGAGGCAAGTTCACTTGAATAAACCTAACTTTACACAAAATCACACTATTTATCATTATATATAGACATTATCTTAAAATAAATAAAAAATAACATAAATATACAAATTTTATCATTATAATTATCATCTCTTTCTTTTAAAACTTATCTTAAATTTATATAATATTTTATCAAAAGTAACTCCATAATTTTTTTTTAAAAGTTGTTAACCATATTTCGTAAATTCAACTCAAAAAAAAAAAAAATCACACTAAAACTAGCATATGAATTCAACGAAGTGAAAAAATAAAAAGATGAGAAACACGTAGAGAAGTAGAAACGAATCATACGCAAAACCATAACCATTTCAAAGGAGAAATTTGGCCAAATGACAAGCCTTAACGAGCTAAAGTAGTTGTTACAAGAGATTATGGTATAAATAAATCTCCATTAATATTACGGGGATGAATCCCAGCAATGGTCCCATGGTCTAGTGGTGAGGACATTGGACTCTGAATCCAGTAACCCGAGTTCAAATCTCGGTGGGACCTTTCTAATGCTTTTATTTTAGCTTACATGGTTCGAGAAACTTTCTTTACGCCAGAAACTCGTTACAGGTTGCCCATAATGCAAGAGCTGCACTAACTTTGATGGGGATATGTCCAGCTTCATTCATGGTTTGGCTAACTGTGATTGGAAAATAAAAATGATTTTGTTCAGTTAATCCTGATAAGAATTTCATAATTTGTTTAGTTAGTTCGAATAAACGATCTCTATGGCAGAAACTCACTCTAGGTTGCCCACAATGCAGGAGCCTGCACGAACTTTGATGGGAATATTTCCAAACTCATTCATAGTTCAAATTCATGACCATTACTTATCAGATGGTGACGCTGATCATGACTTGGAGATGAAGCTACAGTCAATAGACATTCAGGAGTTTGAAGTGAAATCCGAGAGGAAGACAAGGGGAAAGCGCTACTGGTGAGGATGCTGGATTACAGGGAGCCCACAAAAGGTTGGATTACACAGAGGCACCTTTTGAGGGATAAGGCCAGGTACATGCTGCAGTTGAATTTGACAAAATAGATAATCCTTGGACCTTAATCTCAGTTTCTCAAGTCGAAGAGAGCTGATTGGTACACCAGATGTCAATGTACTGCCTGTTCCCTCACCAAAAAAAAATCGTGTACCGAAGAGAATTACTTGTTATTTTTAAAGCTGCAGAATTCGTTTATTGTAATCGGATGAACGGTCCTATCTTGCAACAGGATTGCTCTAGACTGGACAAAATGAAATTGAAGAATACACCAAGTAGTACAAACAACTATTTCCATTCCATGTTGCTATGGAGATAAGTTGATATGAATTTTTGACATATCTTAGGTTATGATGGTTTGTCGGAGCTATCAAAATGTCTTTACTTGTTTACAGGATTGCTTCTCTGAATGTAGCTAGTTTTAAAATAAAGTTTATAAACTTGGTTTGGTTTTCTGGATTTAAGATATCCAGATGAGGTTCTGACAGCAAATATCAGTTCATGTTGAAAGCAATAGTTGTTTATTTTCTACTTCATTTACCTTAAACACCTTGAAAATCTTTTGCCTCCAAGGTGACTTGGCCAGGGTCCTCCTAGCATGGATATTATGTTACAATTCAGAGGAATGAATACCGTCAGCCATATTATGCTTATTGGCCTTGAAGTTTTCAGTGTGCATCCAAACGTTTGCTTTTTCAGAGTTCAGATGTGTAGTTTATGGGCAAGTGAGATTTTGCATATCCACAAGATTTAATTCTGAATGAACATAATAGAAGATAGATTTCTATAGCATATCCATAATTTGTTTTGATATCCTTACTAAGAAGCAGCCATTTAAGGGTCTCCCTAACAAAATTCTGTTTACAGACTGAGACTTCTGTTGAGAACAAAATTTTCTAGTTTGTAACTTTGTATTGACCCTTTCATGGTGTTTGGTGAGGATGTTAATTTCCCTTTTACTTCTTGCTCAGATTGAGTGTACACCATTGCTCTGTTTTGGCTCTCTTTTTCCCAGGCTCCATGGGCCGATCTGAACATGAAACTTTTCTTCCATAGGATTTACTATATTATTTACATATTAAAAGACCCTGCATATGCTAATTTCTCGAGGGTTTATCCCTGTACATCTAGTTTTTAATTTTGGGGGGGTTGGATTTGCTGAGCATAATTTCTGCATCTTTAAGTCCCATTGAGCTACTTTGGTCATTTGCGGACATTAATATGATTCATTTTTTTTAGTTAATTATACAAGGTAAAGAAAGAAGCTAATTTTGCCTCCTCTTGTCCTGTACTACTGGCTGATTACATAAATAATAGATATGATTTTATGCAGATTCTTGCCATGGTCCATGTTTTTAGATTTTCCAGTCTCTGATTT